>BSBK01008991.1:2500-32500 GCA_027943335.1 Chamaecyparis obtusa | reverse complement strand
CTAGGTCTAAACAATAGATTGATAGTAAGAAAATACTAAATGCTAACCTCACATTCATTGACTCTCCATTACTATACGATGACAAAACCACACAACCCACTACTTAAAGCTTGAAAATGTTAATGATTTCAATATTTAGAATGTAATAACTTCAATCAATGTATGTTAACAAGAGAAATACTCACTTAGGCCAGTGCCTCATCCATTGGTCAAGAGTCCTTAGACACAAAGACACACAATTTTGAGAATACCTGAGAATTCATAGCCATAAATACATTTATCCTAATCTTTACTGCATACAAAACATCCTTACATAGACAAGGGAAAACCCATATCCCATCTTGAGTATAGTTTTATCCAATCCTAGATCAGAACTCAAGAATGCAGATACATACATAAGAACAATATGTAATGAGCTAGAAAACTCAAAGCTTACTTGACTTGACACAAAGGAGAGATAAGAACCAAATATTTTCATTAAGTATGATGAATTCCTTCTGTGTACACAATGAATCACTCGACACCCTACTTGCAAATTATAGCTTGGACCTACAATTTTCTTCTCTCATTAACAAACACTGGATCAAAAAACTATTACAAACCCTTGACTAAGAATAGGGCTCACCAAGAAAAAAAATTTTGAACACCTAACTCCCAATGCCTTTGAATGATCATGAAAAATCCTTTTATCTCAAGGATTGCAACAAGCACTGATGATCATTCAAAGAAATAATTTCAAAATTACCTAACTCAACAAAAAGAATGAAAGCCAGACAAGATAGGCTACAAGCGCAAAGCTAGTAAGATCAAAAATAATCATCAAATTCTCTAATGGATCTGACCCTGTACTAGCTCCAAGGACAAAAATTCACACTGGAACAACCACGAGGACCTTCCTCATAAAATCTCACCCATAACCAACATGGAATGATAAAAAATGGTCCTGTAATACAGCTTCATTCTGTGCACTATCTCCAAACACTGCAGAAGTAATTTGAATTTGAAAAATAATGGATACAAGCTCCGATTTAAAAAGTGACTATACATCCCTTTATTTCCTAGCAGATCAAGTGGCTTACGTTAATCTTTACAATAGTCATGAAACCCTAAGAAGTCCATGTCCACACCAGTAGTCAACACCAATGAAAAATGTGCATGTCAGCTCCCTCTGACATACAGGACCCACCCTTCTTCAGGGCCTAAGAAAAAGTAAAATCAATGGCTGGCGCAAGATCTCATGGCTCTGACAAAACCCATGAGAACTTATGCCAACCATAGATCTCTTGTGAATGTCAGGGCCCTTAAAACATGTTGGCAAGTAGGTCCCACTAACACATCCCCGAATCAACAATGCCTTGACCAATCAGGAAAAAGAAAGTCAACACCATGTGGCACATCAGACCCACCATCTGTCTTTAACATATTGGAAGATCAGATGGTTGGTGTATAATCTCAAGGGCTCAAAAGATTCCTTGAGATCATGTGCCCACCATAGATCATGAATATTCACACTGAGATACTGGGCCTACCTGATAGAACATCCAACTCATAGTCACGTGGACCAATTAAAGAATGCCAACTATGCTTACATTGCATGTGGACCCCTCTCAAAGAAAGGATACATCATAAAGAAGAATTGGTGGCTAGCGCATGTTCGTAAGCCTTTGAAAAATTTCATAAGAACATACGCCCACCGTTAGATTGAGATGGTGTCAGAGAGGCTGGGCCCGGGAAAATACAAGCTGAAAACATTAGAAAAATTAATCACTGGGACCTAGGAAATATTAAATCTGTCGGGTAGTAGACTTAGGAAATATTAACTAGGGAGACTAAGGCATAGTGATAAATATTAAAGGGGCCCAAAATTAAAACCTTAGTCACAAGATCACATAACATGAAAAAGGCTTGTGCGATCATGCGACAAAGTGGTCAAAAATTAGCACATGCACTATAGGACTTATATGTGGCCCAAAAAGGTAACACAAAATTAGAATGAGGCCAGGGCATACTTAGGGTTTTCCAAACAAATGGCTAAATTTTTCAAAATTTTCACCTAGGGTTTAAACCAAAGACAAGGAAAAAGGATGCAGAGCCCACGAAAAAGGGTATGTAGTCATGACAAATTTTACTAGTGCTAACAATGGCTCATACTCGGGGATGTGTATCTCCTATAGATACAACAAGCAAGCTAGAATCTCCTAGAAGAGCAGACCAACTTAAAATGTCGACCCAAAAAGAAAAAATAGATGACTCTATAGGGGAAAACCTAAACTGCTGCTCATGGAAAAGAAACTTCAGGAGAAGTAAAACTTTAGGAATTGTCCATGAACAAGCAATTCCAAAGTACCACCAGTTAAATCCTTTAGGACATATGAATTTGTCCCCCATTTTCTCTCAATAAGATAAGGACCCAACCAAATTGGATCAAACTTTCCATGCTTCCCCTTATCTTCCAATCTTGCATTCCACATCAGGACAAGGTCATCAACTTCAAAACTTCTATGAGTAGCCCTTCTATCAAACAAATTCTTACATTGTCTCTACAATGCTTCATTTCTTTCATGTGCATCTCTCCTTACCTCTTCCAACTGGACCAACTCATCCATTCTTACTCTCATCTCATCTTTCAGGTCTTCATCATATACTTGGATAAACTTATACATCTACAATAGATTATTTTGAGGCAATCTAGCACTTATTCCATATACCAAATCAAATGGAGCACAACCTATGGCCTTCTTGATAGTTACCTTGTCAGCCCATAGTGCCCACCATAACTTTGAATCCCAGGCTCTCTTATTCTTTTCTAGCACTCCCTTGAGAATCTTAATTAGACTTTTGTTACTGGACTCAACCTGACCATTTCCTTGTGGATGATATGGGGAAGAAAATGAAAGGTGTATCCCATATTACTGACAAAAATCACTAAATTCTTGTGATCTAAAACACATTTCATTATCAACCACAATTACCTCTGGGCAACCAAACATGGTAAGGATGTTCTACATCATAAAATCTGCTACCACTTTGCTAGTAGCCTTTCTAGTAGGGATAGCTTCAACCCACTTGGTAAAATAATCTGTTGCCACTAGTATGTAAGAATGTCCACCACTAGACTTGTTTGGAATTTCTCCAATAAAGTCAATACCCCACTTTTGGAAAGGAGCTTGAACTGCAACAGGCCTGAGTGGAAAATTTCCATTAAATTTCAACTTTCCAACAAATCTCTGACATGCATCACACCTTCATACAAATTGATGTGTATCCTTAAAGATTTTAGGCCACCAAAATCTAGACCTAAGGATCTTGTGAGCTATGGTCTTTTCCATATAGTGTCCTCCACATACACCTTGGTGCATTTCCCTTAACAGAGATTCAGACCTCTCATGGTCTATGCACTTTAGCAATACCCCTTCATTGCTTCTCCACCACAAATTACCATGTATAATGGCATACCTTGCAAATTGCAACTTGATAGTTCTCCTTTTATTTTCATCCATCTTAGGGGGAAGGACTAATTTCTACAAGTAACCAATAACATCTTTGTACCAGTCACAATAATCCATATCACAAATATATGGCCTTTGTTCTTCTTCTAACATATTCATGTGATTTGCAACTAAATTGCTTTGTGCCATTAATTTTGCAAGACCTAAGCCTCTTACCAACTTTGTAATCTAGATATCAATATTAAATTCTTGGATCATATTAATCCATCTACATCTTTTCCCTGAAACTTCTTGTTGCACCAATATATTCTTAACTGCAGCACTAGGAACATAAGCAACCACCTTAGCTCCTACAAGATAACATCTAAAAACCTTGACTACTTTAACTAAGGCATAAGCCTGTTTCTCAGTAATATCATATTTCAATTCTACTACTTGTAGGGATTTACTAAAAAATGATATGGGTTGTTCATATCCATCTGAATTCTTCTGCAATAAAACTACTACAACCGTATGATGAGGAAAAAGAAAATATCTTCATGGGCTTACCATAATTAGGTGTCCTCAAAATAGGAGCATCTTTGATGGCCTTTTTGATATTTCTGAAAGATTCATCTGCTTCTTCATTCCATTCAATCTTTGCTTCTTTTCTCAACATTCTAGAGATAGGGATACTAATTTTTGTAAAATTTGTGACAAATCTCCTTAGAAAGTTTACCTGCCCAAAGAAGGACTGTATTCCTTTAACATTTCTAGGTGGTGAAAGCTTATCTATATCCATAACCCTTTTAGGGTCAATTCTCACTCCATCCTTGGACACAATATGTCCCAAGAGCTTTCCTTCCACAACACCAAAGGAACATTTCTTTGGATTCAAAGAAATCCCATACTCTAAAGCCCTAATAAAAATCTTCTCAAGATGTTCACAATGCTGACTTTCCCTATCTGAATATGCTATGAGGTCATCCTGATCTACCACTAGAAATTTGTTTATGAAGTCTACAAAGGCCACATCCATAGCTCTCTGAAAAGTAGCTCCTACATTTGTCAGACCAAAAGGCATTCTAACATAAACATATGTTCCCCAAGGGGTAGTGAATGCAGTCTTGAACTGCTCTAACTCCTTGACCATGACCTAATTATATCAAGAGAAACCATCCATCATAGACATTAACTCTAATCTAGTAACCTTCTGCAGCATATTTTCCATATTAGGCAAACCATAATTGTCCTTCAAAGAATTGACATTCAAATTCCTAAAATCAACACATAACCTAATGTCACCATTCTTTTTTCTGACTGGAACCAAGTTTGACACCCAAGTAGAATGTCTGACAGGCTTGATGATTCTAGCATCCATCATCCTTTTGAGTTCATCTTGCATTTTTGGTGCCAAGGTAGGATTCACAAGCCTTAAATTTTTCCTAAAAGTTTTAGTACCTTCCATCAATGGTATCTCATGCTGGAATAGATCTTCTCTATAGGCTTTCAAATCATCATAAGACCATGCAAAGACATGTCTAAATCTTTTGAGAAGATCAATCAAATTGTTCCTAGTTCTTTGGGACAAACATTTACCTATGTAAACATTTTTGGGTACTTGACTTGTTCCTAAATTTACTTCCTCTAAATCATTTATCATCAAAAAAATTAGGAAAACAAGTCTTTTCTTTATCATCAAATTCCCTCTCAAGAGAAACCAATCCCCTTGGGATCCTATTTGATTTCAATTGCAAAACTTCCTTCCCAAGAACATTTTCTTTTCCATTTCTGATGTCAACATAAGTGCTAAAATCCATCTACTGACTATCAAAATGAGAATCACACTACAAAAACCTTAGTATATCCTGATCATCAAAAAATACCTGCCCATTCTCAACATTGTCTGGGATAGAAGGCCTAGACTTACACTCAATCCTAGATATCCCTGTAAAGGTAATATCCTCTAGCCTTAGTGCTATGTTTGCCAATAAGTTAGCCATCTTGTTTTGGCTTCTATCCACCCAATCAATACCAAAGTCACTGAAACCTTCAATTTCATCCCAAACAACATTTCTATATTGTTTCAACCTTTGATTCTTAGATGCATACTTTGATCTAATCTGAGAAATTATTAACTCAAAATCACCAATCACCCTAAGATGTTTGATTCCATGTTTTGATGCTTGTCTCAAACTAATTAGTAGGGCCTCATATTCAGCAACATTATTTGTGCAAAGGAACAAGAGAGTGAAAGAAAACTTGAAAGTCTTACCATTTGGGGATATCAATAGCACTCCTACTCTGACACCTTCCTTTGAACTTGCTCCATCAAAATATAGGGTCCATAAGACATTACCTTCTACCATGCTATTTTCATCATCAGCCAGAAGGACAGGCTTGACCTTTTCTTGCACTTCTCTCTCTTGAACTTGGAAAGAACCAATATCAGTGTCAACAAAACAATTCATATTGTCATCTTCATCCTCCTCAATCATATGTGGGGTTCTAGTTTCCCTTGAAACTTTCACACTTTCTCCTTCAATGCTAAAAGTAGCAAAAGACAAGTCACACTGAATACTTCCTCCCATAGAAGCACTCCATTTTCTAGATAATAGCATTCCATACTGAGGAGGAATATCAACTACAAGAACACTCATAGCTAGTTGTTTGTCAGGAAATGCTGCTAATTTATAAGGCAAAGCCTTAATGGTACCAATAACTGGAACTTCTCTTGAGTCCATAGCTTGGCATCTCCCATGAGGTGTATCAACCTTTAGTCCCAACGATTTCATGATCTCTGCAGGCATGACAATGTTTGATGATCCAGAATCAATCATGCAATTCTTTAGTAATTTTCCTTTTATCATAAGAGACAAGAAAAAAGGATCAACTATCCCTGATGCAGTATTTACAACATTTACATCCAAATACTTTTCAGGGATTTTAGAGACAATTTCTTCACTTTTACTATCAGGTGTGTCATCTAAAGAAGCCACATGCTTGTCACCTCTGTTCATTTCTTGGACCTCTATAGAAGAGGCACCATTTACCCAATCCAAGGCCTTGACCTTGTGCTCTTCTATTCTCATCATTTCCAAAAGTGGAACTTTGACAGTTATTTGTGAAAGCAATTTAGTCATATTAATGGGAACATATGTATGGTTTCCCATGTCTTCCTTAATCTTAGTGACATCTTTATTTTCCTTTTGGACAGTCAAGTCAGATTTACCTTTGTGTAGAAACTCATCATCCTTCTGAGGTATGGGAATAGCTAGTTCTGATGTCTTTACTTTACCTTGAGGTATTGCAGTAGGTCCCATCTTCTTTTTGACTTTAACCTTACTGACAAAACTAGCATCTTTCTCCTTTTCCTCCTGCTGTTGTGCACTCTTTTCTGATTTCTTGATAAACATACTACCTAGTTTACCATTTGTGCTTCCAAATTTCCTGTTTCTCAAATTATAATTGCTCCTAGCTTGAGTGACCATGTCTGCAGTGATTTGAGCAATTTCCTCATCCAAGGGTCTCTTTAAGGAAACATGTTCCTCACACTTCATTGCACCACATCCAACATCATCAAATTCTTCTTCCTCATTATCAGTAGAGTCAACCTCATCCCATGCATGTGAAGAAGTCATTACACAACCACTCTGATCATATTTCTCATCCTATTCTTGATTCTCGGATAAATTCAGAGCAATAACACAATGTTCTGGACTATGAGGAGATTGACAAGTAGTACACCATGGGATATCATCATTCATGTTAACTGAATTTGTTTGCAAAGGATCAGGAATCCTATCATCAAACCTATCCCTTTTAATTGGAAAAATGGGCTTTCCATCCTTCCACTGAGCATTGTATGGGTAATTCTGCATTCTTGGTTGCTTGGTAAAATTACTTGAAATAGGCCGGTCATTTGTTATAACCCTATTGTTTCATTTTTCATCAGGCTTTAGATCCTCTAAAGCACTTAGAATTTGCTTTAGATTATCCTCCTCCTTTGGCTTAAAATTAGCAGACCTTCCCATCTCTTTCTTATTTTGCACTTGAGGCCTATAATCATCTCTTCTCCCTACTTTTCTTGATATTCTTCTATTACTTTCTATGTTGATATCCAACTTGTAAGCCTCCCCAAGATTTCTAGGGTTCTTATCCCTTAAGAGGTAACCCATCTTTTCATCAAAAGCATTCAAGTCACAAGACACACTCTATCATCTAATCTGATAACTTCTAGGAGCCTATGCATAGCCTTTTGGAATCTTATATTAAATTCAAAGACCTCTTCATTCTTATTTTTCTTGATGTTATTGAATTCATTCAAAATAAAACCCTCATTTGTTTTATCTCCATAATGCTCCTTGAAACAATTCTTAAATTCATTCCAAGATCCTATACTAGCATAGGGCAATCCTCTAAACCAGTCCCTAGCATCCTCGGTCAGAGATTGTATAAATAACTTCATTACAACATCATCAGGCTCAACATTATAATCATCTATCACATCCATAAATTTTTTTAGATGTTCCTCACATGTGATGACATTGTTCCCAGCAAACTTTGGGAGCTTCTTTCTAATTTCATCAGGAATTACATTAGGATAACCAAGAATACCAAAAAAGATAAGTTGTTTGTACCTTTCATGAAAAAGAACTCCTTGAGGTGGGTCCATTCCTTGAGATGTATATTTCCTTGTGTTTGAACTAGCAAGAATTTTGGTAGCACTCGGAATGCCATTTGTCTGAGTTGCAAGGTTACCATGATTTCCACCTTGTCCCAAAAAGGAAGCAACAACATTTGAAGGTCCTGAGGTATGGTTGAGAAAATCAATCTTCTTCCTTATTTTTTTAGCAGTGGCCTCCAATTCTACCTTCTCTAATTCTTTATCTAATATTTCTTTTTCCTTCCTAGTCTTCTCTAGGTCTGCATCTAATCTCAACCCTTGCTCTAATGAGTCTTCCACATGAACTTGTTCAGTGATTTGAACTCCAACAACTTTTTGTTTGCCCTTATCTCTAGGCCTAGTTATCTCATGTGTTCTCTGCATAATAGGTTGTTCCTCTGCTCTTTCAGGCTCTGGGACAAAATTAATTACCTCCAAATCTAACAACTGCCTCTTTAGTTGATCAACCCTTATCATGGCTTGTCTTACTCTATCTTTTTTGTCCTTTTCTCTTTGTTGTCTCATAGCAACTTGTTCTTGGACTCTTTTTTCCAACTCATAGAGCTCTTAAAAGATTTCTTCTGATTCTAGGAGAGTAGTCTCAGACTCATCATCTCCCACTTGAAATTCATCGTCATACTGGTTCAATCCCAAATCAATAGCCTCTTCATATTCTGAAATATTTTCATCTTGACCAGGCTTGGTTTGAGCTTCTTGTCTTGTATCCTTTTTAATTTTTCAAGTATGAGAAACATTTCTTCTCTTCTTTCCTCCCCTTGTCTGACTAGGCCTAGAAGTGCTTGGAATACCTTCTTCCATTCCATCTTTAGGATGCTCCTTTCTCCAAGACCTAGTACCTCTATAACTCATTTTATAAATAATCAACTGGCTAGGACTGCTGTAGAGATGTTTTGAGTCACCACCCAAGAATATTGAGAATCTTACAATACTATTTCCTTACTAACAAATATCCAAATGAGCTTGACAACACAAGAGATAAGAATAACCCTGTTACCTCCAATGATGACCTACTGGTTACTATAGACTTGTGTAACACTCCCCAGCAGAGTCACCATCTTGTTGGTGTTCAAAATGGATGCTTATGCTCTTATGCTACCAATATACCCTCAAGTTGATTTTAGGATTGGTTAATTCCAAAATGTATAAGGATCTTAGGGCAACTAGACCAACTATAGGGACAAGTCTACCCTCTTCACTTCTGGCTCTGCAAAACCAAGGCAGGCGCACCTAACCCAGTGAAAACTATACTTCATACACCAAAGACTGGGTCTAAACAATAGATTGATAGTAAGAAAGTACTAAATGCTAACCTCACATTCATTAACTCTCCATTACAATATGGTGACAAAACCACGCAACCAACTACTTAAAGCTTGAAAAGGTTATTGATTTCAATATTTAGAATGTAATAACTTCAATCAATGTATGTTAACAAGAGAAATACTCACTTAGGCCAGTGTCTCATCCATTGGTCAAGAGTCCTTAGACACAAAGACACACAATTTTGAGAATACCTGAGAATTCATAGCCATAAATACATTTATCCTAATCTTTACTACTTACAAAACATCCTTACATAAACAAGGGAAAACCCTATCCCATCTTGAGTATAGTTTAATCCAATCCTAGATCAAAACTCAAGAATGAAGATACATACATAAGAATAATATGTAATGAGCTAGAAAAATCAAAGCTTACTTGACTTGACACAAAGGAGAGATAAGAACCAGATATTTGCATTAATTATGATGAATTCCTTCTGTGTACACAATGAATCACTAGACACCCTACTTGCAAATTACAGCTTGGAGCTGCAATTTTCTTCTCTCATCAACAAACACTAAATCAAAAAACTATTACAAACCCTTGATTGAGAATAGGGCTCACAAAGAAAAAAAGATTTGAACACCTAACTCCCAATGCATTTGAATGATCATGAAAAATCCTTTTATCTCAAGGATTGCAACAAGCACTAATGATCATTCAAAAAAACAATTTCAAAATTACCTAACTCAACAAAAAGAATGAAAGCCAGACAAGAAAGGCTCCAAGCGTAAAGCTAGTAAGATAAAAAATAATCATTAAATTTTGCAATGGATCTGACCCTGTACCAGATCCAAGGACAAAAATTCATGCTGGAATAACCACCAGGACCTGCCTCATAAAATCTCACCCATGACCAAGCTGGAATGATAAAAATTGGTCCTATAATATAGCTTCATTCTATGCACTATCTCCAAACACTGCAAAAGCAATTTGAATTTGAAAAATAATGGATACAAGCTCCGGTTTAAAATGTGACCGTAGATCCCTTTATTTCTTGGCAGATCGGGCGGCTTACATTAATCTTTACAATAGTCATGAAACCCTGAAAAGTCCATGTCCACACCAGTAGTCAACACCAATGAAAAATATGCATGTTAGCTCCCTCTGACATATAGGACCCACCCTTCTTCAACACCTGAGAAAAAGTAAAATCAACTGCTGGCACAAGATCTCATGGCTTTGACAAAACCCATGAGAACTTACGCCAACCATAGATCTCCTACGGATGTCAGGGGCCTCAAAGCACATCAGCAACTAGGTCCCACTGATACATCTCTGAATCAGCAACACCTTGACCAATCAGGAAAAAGCAAGTCAGCACCATGTGGCACATCGGATGTACCATCTATCTTTAACATATTGGAAGATTGAATGATCAGGATATAATCTCAAGGGCTTGAAAGATTCCTTGAGATCATGCACCCACCGTAGATCATGAATCTTCACACTGAGATACTGGGCCTGCCTGACAAAACATCTAGCTCACAGTCACGTGGACCAATTAAAGAACACCAACTACACTTACATGGCATGTGGACCCATCTCAAAGAAAGGATACATCATAAAGAAGAATCGGTGGCTAGCGCATGTTCACAAGCCTCTGACAAATTGCATAAGAACATATGCCCACTGTTAGATCAAGATAGTGTTAGAGAGGCTGGGCCCGGGAAAATACAAGCCGAAAACATTAGAAAAATTAATCACTAGGACCTAGGAAATATGAAATCTATCGGGCAGTAGACATAGGAAATATTAACTGGGGAGACTTAGGCATAGAGGGAAATATTAAAGGGGCCCGAAAGTAAAACCTTAGTCACAAGATCACATAACATGGAAAAGGCTCACGTGATCATGCGACAAAGCGGTCAAAAATTAGCACATGCATTATAGGACTTTTAAGTGGCCCAAAAAGGTAACACAAAATTAGAATGAGGCCAGGGCACACTTAGGGTTTTCCAAACAATCAGCTAATTTTTTTGAAATTTTCACCTAGGGTTTAAACCAGAGACAAGGAAAAAGGATGCAAAGGCTAGGAAAAAGGGTATGTAGTCATGAAAAATTTTACCAGTGCTAACAACTTCCTCATGTAAAAACTTCATAAAATCATCAAATACTTCCCCTTCAACACTTCTCTTTTATTCACCAATAATATCCTTCAAATCTGATACTCCTCTAGGCTGCATTCTAGTAACAATCTCAAAAGGTGTTTTCCCTGAACTCCTATTTATAGAATTATTATATGCAAACTCAGCTTGTGCCAATACCATATCCTAATTACTTAGCTTATCTCCAACTAAACAACTCAAAAAATAACCCAAGATTCTATTCAAAACCTCTATCTTTCCATCTATCTGGTGATGGAATGTAGAAATAAATCTCAACTCGGTATCCATCTTCTTCCACAAAGTCCTCCAAAAATAGCCAACGAACTTGTATCTTGGTCAGAGATAATACTCCTAGGTAATCCATGCAATCTAAAATCTCTTTAAAGAAAATCTTAGTAACATGCACATCATCGGATGTCTTCTTACATGGTATGAAATGTGTCATCTTAGAAAATCTATCCATAAAAACAAATATGGAATCATACCCTCTTTCTATCTTAGGTAATCCAAGAACAAAATCCATACTGATGTCACTCCAAGGTTTCTTAAGAATAGAAATAGACCTATATACAATCTACTATTCTAACTTATTCCTTTTGCAAATTCACAAATTACACAACTCCTTACAAACTTTTGAACATCCTTATACATATACAGCCAATAATACTTTTCCTTAAGAAAACTCAATGTTTTATCAATTCCAAAATGTCCAGCCAATCCACCACAATGCTTTTCATTAATCAAATTAATTCTCCTGGAACTTATTGGTATACACAACTAAATTCCATTAAACAACATACCTTCTTGAATGAAATACTCCACAAACTTGCTTGGTTGTTTTGATAGATTTGGTGCTCTTTACTCTCTCCACACCTCAGAAAAATTAAGGTCAATATCATACAACTCCTTCATCTCATCAAAACCAAGAACTGCAACTTTTATCTGAGTCAACAAAGAACAACTTCTAATCCGTGCATTTGCAACTTGATTAGTGACTCCACTCTTATGATTGATCAAAAATGTGAAACTCTATAAATATTCAACCCACTTCATATGTCTCTGATTCAACTTATGTTGGCTTCCAAAATATTGCAAATATTTATGATTAGTATACAACACAAACTCACTCGATATCAAATAATATCTCCACTTTTTCAAAGCTTGAACAATAGCATAGAATTCTTGATCATACATAGAATACTTTCTTTTAGCATCATTAAACTTCTCACTAAAGAAAGCAATGGGTTTATCCTCTTGACTCAACATAGCTCCTATTGCACTACCACTTTCATCACACTCAACTTGAAATTCCTTATTGAAATTAGCTAAAGCTAACACAAGTAACTTGACAACCTTTTATTTCAAAGTGTCAAAACTTCTGTCAAATCTATGTCCAGTTAAAATCCTTTTTATCTCCTCTCATAGTCTCACTCATAGCATTAAAAATAGAACTAAAATTCTTAATGAACTTTCTATAAAAACTAGCCAAACCATGAAATGATCTTACCTCACCCACATTCTCAAGTGTAGGCCATTCCAAAATTGCTTTAACATTCTCAGGATCCATTTTTAAACCATCAACTAAAATTATGAATCCCAAATATACAATCTCTTCTTGCATAAATGAACATTTCTTCAAATTAATTAGTAGCTTCTCCTCTTTTAGTCTTTGCAACACTTGTCTAATATGCTCAAGGTGTTCTTCCTTAGTTATACTGAATATTAGTATATCATACATATAGACAATTACAAACTTAGCCAAAAAACTCTTGAGAACCTCATTCATCAACCTCATGAAAGTACTAGGTGCATTAGTCAAACCAAAAGGCATAACCAACTACTCGTACAAGCCATATTTTATCTTGAAATCAGTCTTCCATTCATCACCTTCTCTGATTCTGATCTGATGATACTCACTCTTCAAATCAATCTTGGTAAAATACTTTCTCCACTCAAACAATCCATTATGTCATCCATCCTTGGCATAGGAAACCTATACTTTACTGTTATCTAGTTGATAGCTCTGGAATCACTACACATTCTCCATTCCCCATTCTTCTTAAGTGCTAACATAGAAGGTACAACACATGGACTCAAGATTTCTTTGATCAAGCCTTTTTGCAACAACTTGTGCACTTGTCTATTAAGCTCATCATTCTCGGTAGGTGTCAATCTATATGGTGCTTTATTCAAAAAACTAGATCTAGGAAGAAGATCCATACAATGACATATACTTCTTACTAGTGGTAAACCATTAGGAATATCCTCTACAACAATATCCTTGTATTCATTCAGTAAGTTTTCAATTTCTACTCGCACTCGGTCATTACTATTTTTTGTTACTCGACATTTACTTATTTTTTGTCACTTGTTCATTACTACCACAACTCGGCCTCTTAGAAATTATAGCAAAACACAATTGGTTCTTCTTCATATCTTTTTCAAAAAAAATTCCATTAACCATGCAAATTTTCATAGTAGCACAGTTTATCTCATCTGGAATCTCAATCAAATGTAACAATGTTTTCTTTCTTCCATTCACCCAAAGAGTATATTGATTCAATCTACCATCATGCATAGAATATCTATCATAATGCCAATGTCTACCCAACAGAATATCACAACAATCCATAGGTATAATATCACACAAAAATTCATCGAAGTAACTCCCAATTTTGAATTTCACATTGCATTGCTCACTTACCAACAATTTATCCTCATCCTTGATCCATGAAACATGATAGGGTTTAGTGTGTCTCAACCTTTGTGACACAAGAGAGGGTAGGAGGGGCCAAGAAATGGCACACCCTAACTTGAACCACCTTGCTCAACAACATGCAGAAGAAACAAAAACACAGTGGGAGAGATAAAATGTAGGATCTTTCATATATTAACTCAAATTGATTCATACATGTCAGGATGTAAGGCCTTCCCAGTTTTGGCTAGATATTACAATGAAATATAGAAGTCCTCAAACATGCGAGGATCTGCGAACAATCTCAATCTTCTATCTTCTATCTTCTATCAAAACTTCCCCTAAACTCTAACCAAACAACTACATTTATACAAGAGGCTACTGAACTAAGTCGGCCTTCATATCCACAATCAATGGAAGGAATAGTCAGATCTAGGAGCACATGCTTCCCAATAATGGATACCAGCATTAAAACCATGACCCATAATCAATGCACAAGTCGGCCTCAACAAAAACTCAAAAGAAACTCATCGGTAAGAAAAGCCAACCGAGCACCAAAAAAGCATCACCGAGCACCAAAAAAATTACTGAGTGCTAAAGAGATAACCGACTAACACCGGTGAACAAAGGAAACTGAGAAACACCAAACAAACTTGGTCAAAGTAGGAACCGAGCAACACAAACAAACTCAACTCTATTTTTTGGTGACACAAGATTGCCAAGGACCTGAGATGCTCCTGCATCAGACACTTGGGGTTATTTGAAAATGATTCTCTGAATCATTTAGTAGGTATGATCTGCACTGCATCCAACTTAGATTGTGAAATCCATGAACTGTCTTTAATCGGTATGTTCTTCCACTATACCAGATATTCCATATACTATTTTCCTCTTGTACTTCTGCCAATTCTTTGTTCCAAAATATGCTCAACTTCTTCATTTTGTTTCTTAGCATATTCCATCGGTACTGCCATGTCTTCTTCAGGTTCATGAAATTCATACAAATCAGCAATGTTGAAAATAGGTGATATATCTATTTCATCAGATAACTCAACTTCATATGCATTTCCACTATCAAATTTTCTCAAAATCTTGCAAGGTCCAAACTTCTTCATCTTTAGCTTCCCATATGTTCCAATAGGAAATCTGACTTTTCTCAAATGAACCATCACTTTATCACCAACATCAAAAGTCTTATGTCTTCTTGATCTATCAGCTCTGTCTTTGTATTTTTTATTACTCTTTTCTAGCTTAAGCTTCACATCTTCATGCATTGTCTTCATGTACTCAGCAGATTTTTCTCCTTCAACACTTTTCTTACTTTCATCATCAATGTCTCTCAAATCAGATATACCTCTCAGCTATATGCCATTCACAATCTCAAATGGTGTTTTTCCAGTACTCCTATTCACTGAATTATTGTATGCAAACTCTTCTTGTGCCAACATAGAATCCCAACTACCTAGTGTGTCTCCATCTAAACATCTCAAAAGATTTCCAAAACTTCTATTCACAACTTCTATCTATCCATCAGTTTGTGGGTGAAATGTAGAACTATATTTCAACTCAGTACCCAACTTTCTCCAAAGAGTCTTCCAAAAGTATCCAACAAACTTATTGTCTCGATCAGAGATAATACTCCTTGGTAATCCATGCAATCTGACAATTTCCTTAAAGAAAAGATTTTCTACATGTACTGCATCTAATGTCTTTCTACAAGGTATAAAATGTGCCATTTTAGAAAATCTATCCACAACCACAAATACAGAATCATTACCTCTTACTGTCTTGAGTAAGCCAAGAACAAAATCCATACTGATGTCAATCCAAGGTTTCTTAGGTACAGCAATTGGTGTATACAATCCAGTATTCTAACTAACTCCTTTTGCAACTTGACAAGCTCCACAACTTTTCAGAAATTTCCAAACATCTTTATACAACTGAGGCCAAAATTATTTCTCCTTAAGAAAAATCCATGTCTAATCAACACCAAAATATCCAGCCAAACCACCACTATGTTTCTCTTTTATCAAATTAGTTCTCATAGGTCCTCTCGGTATAAACAACTAAATACCTTTAAACAACATACCTCCTTACATAAAATATTCATCCCAATTAGTACTCTATTGATCTTGAATAGGTGCTCTGCATTTTAGCCACAGCTCAAAAAAATCAGGATCAAATTCATAAGAATCTCTCATGTCATCAAAGCCTAAAATTCCAATTTTCATCTCAGTCATCAAATATCTCCTTCTAATCAAGGCATCAACAACTCGGTTAGTGACTCTACTCTTATGTTTTATCACAAATGTATAGCTCTACAAATACTCAACCCATTTCATGTCTCTGATTCAACTTATTCTAACTACCCAAATACCGTAAAGCCTTATGATTGGTATACAACACAAATTCACTCGGTATCAAATAATGTCTCCATTTCTTCAGTGCTTGAACAATAGCATAGAATTCTTGATCATACATAGAATATTTCCTTTTTGCATCATTCAACTTTTCACTAAAGAAGGCAATAGGTTTACCTTCTTGACTCAACATAGCTCCAATTGCACTTTCACTTACATCACATTCCACTTGAAATATCTTATTGAAATTAGGCAATGCTAAAATAGGTAATTTAGCAACCTTTTTATTCATAGTCTCAAAAATTTTATCAACTCCATTTATCCACTTGAATTCTCTTTTGTCTCCTCTCATAGTCTCATTCATAGCATTACAAATTGAACTAAAATTTCTAATGAACTTTTGGTAAAAAATTTCCAAACCATGAAATGATCTTACCTCACTAGCATTCACAAGTGTAGGCCAATTCAAAATAGCTTCAACCTTTTCAAGAACCATTTTCAAACTATCAGCTGAAATCACAAATCCCAAATACACAATCTCCTCTTTCATGAATTAACACTTTTTCAGATTTATCAGCAACTTTTCTTCTTTCAATCTCTGCAAAACTTGTCTAACATGAAACAAATGTTATTCTTTAGCTTTACTGAATATTAGAATATCATCAAGATATACAATCACAAACTTACCCAAGAATTTCTTCAAAACTTCATTCATCAACCTCATAAAAGTACTCAGTGCATTAGTTAAACCAAAAGGCATAACCAACCACTCATACAAACCTTCTTTTATCTTGAAATAATTCTTCCATTCATCACCTTCTCTGATTTTGATCTGATGATACGCACTTTTTAAATCAATCTTGGTAAAATACTTTTCTCCAGTCAAAATATCCATTATTGGTATAGGAAACCTATACTTCACTGTTATCTTGTTGATTTCTCTGCAATCAGTACACATTCACCATTCTCCATTCTTCTTAGGTGCCAATACTATAGGTACTTCACAAGGACTCAAAATTTTTTTGATCAAACCTTTCTCCAGCGACTCTTGAATCTGTTAGTTCAATTCTTGATTCTTGGTAGGTGTCAATCAATGAGGTGCCTTATTCATGAAACTAGCTCCAGGGATTCGATCCATACAATGATCAATGCTTATTTTTTATAGTAAACCATTAGGTACATTATGAAAAATGATTTCACTATACTCAATGAGTAATTTATCACTTACCAGGAGTGTATGCTCATCTTTGATCCATGAAATCTGATAGGGCTTCAGATGTTTCAACCTTTCCAACTGCAATTTTGTGACCATCTCTTCAGATGCCAAATTTTGTAAGCTACCACTGTCAATGTTTACCTTCCAAACTTTGTCAAAAACTCTACATCTAGTCTTGAACAAACTTTTCCTTACCAGATCTTCCTTTTAAATTTAATTCCACATTGCTCTTCTTACCATTAAGTTATTTTCCTTCTCGGGCTCATTTGGTGACTCTTCTTGCACCAAAGCATTTCTATGGTTACCAGCCTTCTTACTTGCATGTGTACACTCAAATGATCTATGTACTTCTCCATAATTGTAACAAGTTCCATAGAAATTTTCTTTGTTATAACCACCTCGGTAGTTACTGCCTCTACCTCTAGATGAACTTTCACCTTTCCACTCAGTCTTGCCTTTATCCTGAGTTGTCTTTTCTAGTTTAGATCTACTACTTTCACCATAAGATATACCTCTTCCTCTAAGGAATCTACCACCTTTACCTCTTTGTCTTTTCTCATGTCTCTTGTTCAATTTCTCCTCATCTTTCAATGCAAATTGATAAGCCCCTTCAATGTTCTCCAATTTGACCAAACTGATTTCTTCTTCGATGGAAACTCTCAAACCATTCAGGTATTTACCAATTCTTTCCACATCATTTTCATCATGTCCATATCTAATATCTAATATATAGAATTCCTTAGTATAATCCTTTACCAAGCTATCTTTCTGCCTTAAACTTTGCATTCGCCTAACTAGGTTAATCTGATAATCACAAGGTAAGAACTTTCCTTTCAATTTATTCACCATTTTACTCCATACCTTGATTTTGTCTTTGTATTTCCTATTTTTGTCCAGCTGTAGATGTTCCCACCATAAGGATGCATGACTTTTCAACTTTTTGCTTTCAATTTTCACTTTCTTATCTTCGGGTACATTTTCATACTCAAAATACCTTTCCATCTCTATGATCTAATCCACCAATTCATCAGAATCCAACTTTCCACCATACTCAGGAGGATTAAAGTGTAGTGTAGACTTCAGACTTGTCAAAGCCTTCAAGAATCTTTCCTCATCTTGATCCATCATAGGTGTAGGTTCTGCATCACCTTTTTCTACCTCAATTTCATCATCACTAACATCTTCTAGATGTCTTCCTCTTCTTTGGGTTGTTTCAATAGCTTCCAATCTAGCAGAAATTTGGCTCAACATTTTTGCCAATCCTGGATCTGCATCTTGCCTCCCATGAACCATCTTGAAAACCCTCTTCAACTGTAGATCAGATCACAATCTACTACTCCACAACAATTCAACTAGGGCTTCATAAGAAGGAACCTTCAAATCTAGATTAGTAAACCTAGATCTAGATCTAACCTCTCTCTGATAGCACCTAATGCAAGAGAGGGAAAGAGGGGGCAAGAAATGGCACACCCTAACCTAAACCACCTTTCTCAACAAAACACAAAAGAAAAAACAACATAGTGGGAGAGAGAAAATGCAAGATCTTTTATATATTAACTCAAATTTAATCATACATGTCACGCTATAAGGCCTTCTCAGTTTCAGCTAGATATTACAATGAAATAAAAAAGTCCTCAAACATGTGAGGATCTACAAATAATCTCAATCTTTTATCTTCTATCTTTTATAAAAACTTCCCCTAAACTCTAACCAAACAACTAGTTTTACACAAGAGGCTACCAAACTAAGTCAACCTTCAGATCCATAATCAACAAAAGGAACAGTTAGATGTGGGACCACGTGCTTCCTAATGATGGATACTAGAATTAAATTTGTGACCCATAATCAATGCACAAGTCAGCCTCAATAGAAACTCAAATGAAATCTGTGAGTAAGAAAAGCCAACTGAGCACCAAACAAGCATCACCAAGCACTAGGGAAATTACCAAGTGCCAAAGAGATAATCGACCAACACCAGTGAACAAAGGAAATTGAGCAACACCGAACCAACTTGGTCAAAGTGGGAACTGGGCAACACAAAAAAACTCAAATCTATTTTTGGTGACACATGATTGCCAAGGACCCAAGATACTCCTACATCACTCTGCAATTTCAACTTTTTAACTAGCTCCTCTGATGCCAAATTTTATGAACTGTCACTGTCAATAATCACTTTGTAACATTTTCTTGCCATCTTACATCAAGTTTTGAAAAGACTTCTCCTTGGGACAGGTTCCTCATCAATTCTTTTGTTACACAAAGTTCTCCTTACCATCATATTCTCTCCATCGTTAGGCCTACTCAATGAATCCTCGGGATTCTCTTGTACCGCAAAATTTCTATAACTTTATTCATTTCCATCAGAATATCTACACTCAAAAGATATATGCCCTTCTTTACCACATCTAAAACAATTACCATTAATACCACCTCTAGAATAAGAGTTACCTCTTCCTTGGTATGAACTAGTACCTCCTTGATAAGAACTACCACCTTTCCACTCAGTCTTTCTTGTATATTCAGTTTTCCCTTCATATTTGTCCTTATCTTGCATGGAATTATTAGATTTACTAGCTTCACCATAGGATCTACCTCTGCCTCTCTAGAATCTACCACCTCTACCTCTCTATCTTTTTTCATGATTTTTTTCAAGATCTCCTCATCTTGCAAAGCATATTGATATGCTTCTTCCACACTATCCAATTTCACAAAAAATATTTCATCCTAAATTCCAAATCTCAATCCATTCATGTACCTTGAAACTTTCTCAACCTCATCATCCACATGTCTAGATCTAATGTCCAATCTATAGAATTCCTCAGTGTATTCCTTCACATTCCTATCCCTTTGTCTAAGGTTTTGCATCTTCCTCAACAAACTAACTTGGTAATCAGTAGGGAGGAACTTCTTCTTCACCTTGTTCACCATTTTCAACCAAGTTGTGATCTTCTCCTTTCCTCTTCTTGATCTTCCTCAGGTTATGGATTAGGGTTTGGTACTTCTGCTTCATCATCACTCACATGATCAAGATGCGCTCCTCTCCTCTAGGCTATCTCCATAGCATCTAGTTTGGCTGCAATTTTTCTTAACATGTCCATTATGGCATTATCAGTATTTCCTCTACCTTGAACCATCTTGACAAATAGGTTCCTACAAGATCGTAACCCTCTGTGAGTTATAGGTAAAATCTACAAATATCTCACCTTACAACCAAATCCAACTCAGGGTTCTATACAATCCAATATCCTCAAGGACAGACCTCAAGCTTAGATGCCGCCTAATGCAAGAAGGAACTAGAAAAGCTAGGGCCAAAGACACACCTAACTATTCAGCCACCTTGCAGAGTAATTACATAGCGAAAACACACAACACAAAGAACAACACCAAGGAGAGAAGGAACACAAACACATTATTAATTCATCCAAATATCTACATACATGCCCTAATATGAGGCCTTCCAAGTTATGGCCAACAAGATTTATGAAAATCCAAACTTAGTCTCTATATTCAATCTAACTTCTTATTCACACCCCTTTTCCTCTTCTATACCTAAATATCCTTATTTATACTTTCCAAAATGACTTACACAAGATTCTAGATTATTAAAAATAGAAGGCCAACCACAAAATGGTCTGCCCACATTCCAAGAAAATATCCCAATTATTAAATTCATGACCCAGATTAAATATATAGGTCAGCTCCAACTAAGAACCAAACATAAACAAACTCGGTCAAAGAAGAATAGAGAATAAGTAAATAATAGGTTCACTCAGCATAGGAAGGAACACTCCACCAACACTGAAAAACTTGGCACATATAGGAACACTCAGCCAATATTGGACATCTCGACACAAACAAACACTTGGCGAATACTACAACTCGGCAATGACTACAACTCGACACTTACTAGTAGGATGAACAAAAGAGTAGGAAAGAAAAGAAACCCATGATGCTCCTGCATCAATGATTTGGGCCTAGTGTCCATGGATGGCATTAAGGTTAGTTATAAAAAAAAATTTAAATTGATGGAGTATGTAGGACCTTGTTACAATTACAATAATTGGATGCGGATAGTTCAATATAAAAAAAAGTATGCATAGGTATGCACTGTCAGAAAATTATCTACAATGGAAAGAAAATGATCAAAGTAAAAGACTTACTATGTACATCGATGGAAGACCAAAAGAAATAGGGAACATTTCATTTCTAATAAATAGTATGCATCCTGGGTCAACTAATAAGCGACCCAATTACATTTTTGAGGTGCATGAGGGAAATCATGTTTTTGTATGTGCGATAAAATCAATAATTGCAGTGGAAGAGCTGCTAATAGATTAAAATTTGAATCACACATATACAAAGAAAGTTACTATCATGGGACTAGTAAGTACTATATATATAACATTTAAAATAATTACCTCTAATTAATAACTCCAATGTATAATATACCATTTTATTAATATGTTTTTTTCTAAGTTGTCTATTTCTTTCATTACACTGATGTTTTTATATTTAATCTTTGTTATAGGGTGATGTGGATCCATCAACACATGACAGAGGTAGGGATATTCCTCCCACTCCTTCTTTGGTGAAGGTAAATCTTAGTGTAAAAATTAGTGTAATTGTACAAAATGTTATATTATTATGTTATTTTCAATAGAGTTTTGGAGTGATTATGATTTTTTCACTGATATTTATGTCACAAATTGATGCTTAGGGAGGGAAAAACACCAGTAACAAATGACAAATTAGTTTCTGAAATGGAGGTGATAGTATTATGCAATGTTGACATCGCATATACCAGTGACCCCATAAGCATGATTACAAAGAGCCTAAAAAAAATCAATTTCTAAATTCTTTCCCTTGTGGTGGATGCAAATCAAAATAAGGAGACAGAGGTGACGTAAAATGAATTGATACACAGAGCACATTGTCTAGAAGTAAGAAACAATGAAACATTAGCTATAACAAAATTTTAATAAAGGTTTATATTTATTACAATTTTATGGATCATGAACTAAAATATGTATGTGTTCTTCTTATAGGAATTTTTAAGACCTCAATGATTTACTCAACGTGATGATGGTACTAGCACATTTCCTTCAGATAAATAATTTGTTCATAGGACTAAATTGACTAAATATATGTAGCAATAAAAAAAGATTATTTTGTATCATATGCTAAATGGTTTGTGGGTCTAGATGGAAATTTAAGTGCTCTCTAGATGATAACATTGTATGGATGATTGTTTTTGTGTTTGACTATAACATTTTGGTTCAAATTCAATAATCCATTATGTATATTGATTAGCTCTATATTTTTTTCAAAAAAAGACATTATATATATGATTGTTTTTCAAGTAATGATGAAGTACAAATGCCTCCTTCGAGGATGACCACCACTCTGAGATTGCCGACTATAAGGTCAGCAACAAGGAGCATGCACACTTCCACGTCTTTTCCAACTAGAACTAGTAAATCCTTATTTTTCTATATTTTATTTTGTGTAATTTATGATTTGGTTTGTACTTTCTTGGGTGCATTTGATCATATTCATTGACAAACTTTTTGTATTAAAAGATACACAAGATAGAACAAAGACCAGTAATGGTCATAATTTACCATCATTTCCTCGATCAACTTGGGTTGATATTAAGGGATCATTGCAAGCATCATTTTTGTTGGCTGAGAAAGATACGATTCCCTTAAAAGTACCTAAGCTTCTAGGTACTTAATTGAAAAAAAAATTTATTTATAGTGTAATTGTAGTTTACTTATTCATAACTCATTTTGGACTGATGATCCCATGATGTTTTTGCAGGAAACCATGTTTTCTATGAAAGTATTTATCAAATAGCATTGAAGGTATTTGGGCCCACCATATGTAAGTGGTACGTAGCTTCATATCATTGGTAGAATATTTTTCCCTTCATCCATTTATTGTACTATATTCAAGGTACAGCTTCAGCTAATTTTTTATCTAACAATTTTATTTTTTCTTAAAAGGTGGAATGACCAAGCTCCCGAATTAAAAAAATCACCTCATAAAATATTTAGAGGATCTCTTTGGTCAAAATAGTTTTGACAAAGAAAAAATTCTTCAGAAAGCTTCAAAACATCTTTAAAGTGTGTGAGGGACCAATACAAAAGGTCTCTAAAGCTCAACCCAAAGTATGAGCATCCTCCTATGGTTCCAAAGATGGGGTGGAATGAAATCATTGAAGATGCAAATGAGAAAGGATCAAAGATGAAGGAATTCAACCAACATAAGGCAAAAATAGGTATGTGATAATTTATTAACATAATTATGCACTAATTAGTGATCTTTATATTTATATAATCTAACATATTTCAAACTTTTCATAAATAGACTATAGGACACCTCTAAGGCTACATAGGCCAGAAAAGATAAGGTTGGCCAACATCATCTTGGCTCTAGTATATGAAACTTCACGCATGACTTGTAAGTACCAGTAAATGAAATTTTGTATCAAATTTTTTATATAAAATTACAAACAATTTTGTTTAATCAAGAAATACATGCAATATTGATGATATTAAGCCAAAAATGTAGGACTTTGAATTTAATGTAGTGCCCACAAAAGAAGACAAACAAATATGATTCAAGAAAGGGTATAGAGTCATGGTTGCATGCCACCGCATAAAATCATGTGGCCAAAGAAAAGATTTTGGTGCACTGGTTCACACACATGTAAATAGGCCTAATGAAAAATAATTCAAATTGAATACTTGAGAAATAATCTATTTGATGTTATTTCTGAACATAAATTGACTAATGACAAATAATTCAAATTGAATACTTGATAAATAACAAGAGAGGAACAAATGAATAACTAGAGTCAACAAAGATAAGACAAAGAGAGCGTATGAAGAGGTTATGTGGACATATCTCATCTAATGGACCTAATGATAGTGATGAACATGAAACAATCCAAATTGACATGGTAAATGTACCTAATGCACCAAATCAAAATGATCAACATGCACCAATTTAAATGCACATGATGAATGCACCTAATGAATGCAATGACCATACTCCATTTCAAATCAATGTGATGAATGCACCTAATGAGTTTGAAGAATATAAACCACTTCAATTTTATGAGATTAACACACATAATGATCCTAACAAAAACCAAGAGCATGCACATATATTGACACCTCCTAGAATAATTCATAGAATAACTATTTTGCAAATTTTAACCAAAGTGAAAGATGCATTTAGTCATTGAAATGATTAAAAATCTGAAATTTTGAGAGACAATGAGAATTTTGGGGTTAAGAACAACCAAAAATAGTAGTGAAAGAACTATTGTGAGAAATCTATTTGATGCATACCAAGCCATTGGTACGAAAGAATGTACAAAAGATGCTAATTTTACTCGACATGTCCTCACATCAGTCATAATGGGAAAGGAAATGAAAAAATCTCATTTAATAAGAAAAACAAGCAAGTCATTAAGGATAAGTAGAACAACATTACACAATTCGTTAGAGAGGCAAGAGAAAATCAAGGATCCTAACAATAATTCTCTTCGGGCATTCTTAGGTAGACTCCCACATAAGGACAAGATTGTTGTTGATGCACTAAGAATGTTAATTAACAAATTTTGGCATGACAACACAAGGGTTTCACCCAGGGAAATAGATGTTGTTAGAGGGTGAATTGGACTTAGAAACCATGAACCACATCCAAAACACTATTTAGACATGACTCAAACACAATTTTATGAAAGGTTTCTTCAAAGCTTTCCTCAAATTAAAATTAGCCAAAGATTTTTTGAGATAACAAAACCATTTTATGTTAAGATTAATCATGAACATACTACATGTTGTTGTAGGGTCGATGTTGAATTTTCCATGCATTATGATATTTATCATTATATATGTTCTACTTTGCACACTAATGATGGTTTTTATAGGAATGTGGTCTACAAGAACCTCCTAAGTCACTGAGAGAATGTATTTCAAGGGTACTATGTAGAAGAGATGATAGGTGCATTTAATATATGATGATGTGTTTGAAAGGATTTTGTCCTACATGCGGTGGTTTGCAATAGTTTCCTATATGCCAACATCTAGATAGCACACATGAAATTGATCAGACACTAGTTTCTATTGGAAATACAAGTCATTACATATGGAGTTAAAGATGGAAAAGAATTAAAGAGGTGTGAGTTAGTGAAAAGAGATATATGTGTATTTAATTTTATGAAGATGTTTCAAGAGAAACTAGTTTATGAGTACATAGGTCACACACATAGAGCTAGGTGGTTAGATGAGCAATTTAAGTTGTTTAAGGACACTTTTCCCCTTAGTACTATTGTGTCTTTCATTGATTTTTCTGAGAATTATACATTGAAACCTCAAAATGAAGTGCAACCTATGTATTACCACTCTACACAAATTATTTTTGTACACATAGCATTCACACATGCACATGATAACATAGAGGAGGAAAGAAAGGTTATAAGAGAGTATCACTTCTATATTAGTGATGATTGTACTCATTCCTTGGAGTTCTTGCAAGGATTCTTATAGTCTTCTATGATAGTTTAAGGGAAAGAGGTATAAGCTACAACACAAAACTTAGTATTGTCATACAATTGCGCTGCACAATTCAAGAATGCAAGGATGTTCTACTGGTTGAATAGGATGCATGTGAAAAGTGGTGTACAACTTGTTTTGAATTTTAGTGTGGTGGGGCATGGAAATGGAGAGAATGATGGTGTGGGACCATGTGTGAAAAGATATCTTACTAGAGAGGAATTGAAGTATGAAGGTGGCCCAATGTTAATAGATGCAGAAATAATTGTGCAATGGTGTAACTCTAAGACGGGACCAGGTAATGCATGTAAGTCTATGGTTTCTATATATTTTTTGTTGATATGTGAATCTAACATTCAAAACCATCTATATTTTTGTACACTTATAGGATCAAGTGACTTGCACACGAAGTCCCTCAAATGTTTGCGAGCATAGTGGACTAGAGTGTCCCTAAGGGTCACTAAGAGACATTGGGAAGCGATCTTTCTTGGGTCATATCTTGGATCTCATGCACTTTGTAACAATAAATTTTTAGGTGCTACAGGACTGTATTATGGAGGTCCATAATTACCTATCTCAATTTTTGGATATTCCCCTTCAATTTAATTTGGCATCCCTATCTCAGTTTATGTCAAAACTTGCAATGTTGCTCAATTTAAATGAGCAACATTGGCTATCATTCAATCCATTCTCCATGGGATCAATTCATCTGATCCATTAGTTCTAGTTGGCCGGTTAAATTCTAGTGACAACCCTTTCTCACACATGGATTCCCTTGAACATTCACGAGCACGCTGAACCAAAGTGTCCCTAAGGATCACCAAGTAACATTGGGAAGTGATCTTTCTTGGGGCATATATTGGAGCTTGTGTGAGGTATCAAAAATCATTAGGTGCTACAAGATCATGTTATGGAGGCCTATAACTACATTTCTTAGTTTTTGGAGATTCCTCTTTGTTTTAATTTGGCATCCCTATCAATATCTATGACTGTGTTGGATCATCAAAATTGACCCTCTTCAAAGTAGTATATGGCTCACTAGGTTTCTTCACAAGAACAATTCAAATACTAAATCAGATATTTTATCCCCAGATACTATCAAAATAACTAAATACTAGACTATAATTTGTTGGCAATTGAATTGTTGATTACCTCATCTCTTTCCTTTGCACTTGGGTTGTGTAGTAATGTTGATGGGCTCTTTTGTGGGCCTAGACTCCTAACAAAATGGAATGGTAAAGGATCTTTAGGAAGTTGTGAAGGGAGTTGTAATAGGTAAAGGACAATTAACACAAGTTAACATCTCAAAGTTGACAACAAACACTACAAAAGTAAAATTGTGTGTACTCATATCTAAATCCATATGTTTAACATATATATATATATATATAGACACACACACACACACACACACACACACATATATATATATATATACATATATACATATATATATACACACATATATATCTATATATATGTATGTATGTGTGTGTGTGTGTGTGCATATATCTATCTATCTATATATGTATGTATATATATATATAGATATATATATTGTTAGAGTAATAAAGTGTTTACTGATTAATTGAATCATATTGATTTAATTATTTAGTCACTTGTTAACTCTTTCTACTTAAGCTAAATTTTAGGCATATAATAATTAATTATCTTTATTAATTATTATTATGCAGCCTAGGGTTTTACCTTTTTAGGGTCTTTGATCTCCTTTCATAAGAATTGATCTCCTCTTGTTTTGTAACCTTTTCTAACATTTCATTATTGATTGCAACTTTTGTTTTTGCACATCAAGGATTTCTCCTCTCTCATGGATCAATGTGTTCAGGCCTCCATAGCTATTTTCTTCTCTCTCCTTTTGTGATAGGTGTTTGTGTGCAGGTGTTTTTTGGGAGCTATGGGTTGTTTTTCATCAACTCCATCATGGTATTAGAGCTTCAGATTTGCTAGGCCCTATCCTCTTCCTGAGAGATTTAGCTGTGTTCATCAGATCTGCATTCTCAAAGAGGGTTTCCTGTTAGATCTTGGGGGAACTATTTTTTTGGTCATCATGGCTTCAAATAGACCTCATGGTTGCATTCAGAGTGTCCAAGAACCCCAACATCCATATAAAATTTGTCCAATTTGGACACAGTTGGAATCTGTGAGAAAAAATTTTTGCAATCGGCCCTAGCATAGATCCTGAGGTGATTAGTATTTTTTGGAGCATTTCTAGCCCAAACGGACCTCACAATTGCATCTGTAAGGCCTGAGATATTCAAAATCCATATAAGGCTTGTCGATTTTGGACAAGTTTCCATCTGAGGAAAAAAAAATTTGCCCACCAAGTTGTACAGCCTGGCATGCGGATCGAGGCTATACGGAGATTTCTTTAAAAAAAATTTAAAAGAAGGCAGCTGCCCAACAGCCACCCTAGCATAGCTCCGGCCACCACCCAGCCCCTTGGCCACCCGTGCCACTCTGCACTCAATGGCCCCCGCCAACACCACCACAGCCAGTGCCAGTGCCGCCGCCCTCTCCACTGCCGCCACCCTCACCGGTGCCTCCTCGCCATCGGTGCCTCTCTACACTGCTCTGCCCAGTGGCCCCCACCTACAGAGCCCCCATTCTTATGAGAAACTAGTGCCCAGCGCTTATTTTCTAAGCCCCTGGTCACCCACGTGACCAAGGGGTAAGTTTTTTCAGCCCCTGGGTGCATTTGAGCCTTGACAACCATTTTGCCATCAAATTTAGGCTTAGTATCTGTTGGCATCAATAGAGATTTCCCTTTTTTTAAGCCATTTGGAGGTACCTGGGCTTTTTTGGGCATATCTTGGGCATATAGGATTGTAGTTGGGCATGTGATATATTGTCAAAAAGATGGTTCTGAGCCTGATCCAAATTTTCTAGTATGGTTCTATGATTTTTCCATTTTGATGCTCTTTTTTTCTATCAAAGTTAGATGTTCTCTGTGATCTTGGTGTTTCAGACCTCTGACCTTCTAGGATCCGTTTCTCTTGCATCCAGGCTCCATTTTCGGCAAACGAGATATTGTCAAAAATCTCTTTCTAAGCTTTTATTAGATCTGATAGTTTCATGTGGGTTTTTTTTCCTTTTTCTGATGTCACCCATCCTCAGATCCTTGCAGACACCTTCTTTGGGCCCTCCAGCGCATCTATTGGTATTTTGCTCATATCTTGAGCATACGGTGTCAAAATTTGGCAAGCGAGATATCGTGAAAAAGATGATTCTGAGCTCTTTCCAAATTTGGAGGTTATATTTTCTAGTTTTTTTTTTATGGTTTTTTTCTCTGTCAA
Source organism: Chamaecyparis obtusa (assembly GCA_027943335.1). NCBI lineage: Eukaryota > Viridiplantae > Streptophyta > Pinopsida > Cupressales > Cupressaceae > Chamaecyparis > Chamaecyparis obtusa. The sequence continues at coordinate 2,802 of BSBK01008991.1, read as the reverse complement.
AGCCATATCTTCAGTTCTACACTTTGGGAGCTCTATCTTACACATTCGGACTCCATTTTTGGAAAATGATATATCATTGGAAAGCTTGTTCAAAGAGATTTTCATTTCTGTGAGTCATTTTTCTAGATTCTGCTCCAAGTTCATTTTATTCTAATTCTTTCTTTTTTGTAGTATGGTGGATATCTTGGTTGTTTTAGGTCCTAGGATCTCTTCCCTTTGAGGGATGGCTCATCTTAGGTTGTTCTTTTGTTTTAGCAGCCTTTGATCTTCTTTTAGTAGTGTATACTTCACTTTTGTAGCAT